>OY821519.1:107666763-107671763 GCA_963682025.1 Cordilura impudica
ATAATAATAATAATAATAATAATAATAATAATAATAATAATAATAATAATAATAATAATAATAATAATAATAATAATAATAATAATAATAATAATAATAATAATAATAATAATAATAATAATAATAATAATAATAATAATAATAATAATAATAATAATAATAATAATAATAATAATAATAATAATAATAATAATAATAATAATAATAATAATAATAATAATAATAATAATAATAATAATAATAATAATAATAATAATAATAATAATAATAATAATAATAATAATAATAATAATAATAATAATAATAATAATAATAATAATAATAATAATAATAATAATAATAATAATAATAATAATAATAATAATAATAATAATAATAATAATAATAATAATAATAATAATAATAATAATAATAATAATAATAATAATAATAATAATAATAATAATAATAATAATAATAATAATAATAATAATAATAATAATAATAATAATAATAATAATAATAATAATAATAATAATAATAATAATAATAATAATAATAATAATAATAATAATAATAATAATAATAATAATAATAATAATAATAATAATAATAATAATAATAATAATAATAATAATAATAATAATAATAATAATAATAATAATAATAATAATAATAATAATAATAATAATAATAATAATAATAATAATAATAATAATAATAATAATAATAATAATAATAATAATAATAATAATAATAATAATAATAATAATAATAATAATAATAATAATAATAATAATAATAATAATAATAATAATAATAATAATAATAATAATAATAATAATAATAATAATAATAATAATAATAATAATAATAATAATAATAATAATAATAATAATAATAATAATAATAATAATAATAATAATAATAATAATAATAATAATAATAATAATAATAATAATAATAATAATAATAATAATAATAATAATAATAATAATAATAATAATAATAATAATAATAATAATAATAATAATAATAATAATAATAATAATAATAATAATTGATACGATTTAAGTTAACACGATGCAAGCTTATTTGAGACTGTCTTTTATTCTTTTTATTCAAATGTTATTACATGTCATAGTTGCAATGGAGAGTAGCATGGTTACCTTCAGTGTTGCATTTTAATTCATTTACGCAAAATACCAATATACATATGTATCACTACTCCCCTCTTAAATAATACATTAATTGAAATCAAACTTAGAAATAACAAATACAGATAAAATACAGATTATGCAAGTTCCCACAAAATAAGTCATTTTCTGAAATCCTCTGGCTGAAAACGCTGTACAGGAACTCTGCTACGAGTACTCCTACGAAGCATTATGTCTTCTCCTATTGTTGTATTCATTGTAGGCTGAATATTACCCGAGTTAGATTCCATGTTGCGAACCGATACCCCATTGCCCAATAGTGTTGTAGAACTTGGAACAATTGGATCAATAATTAAATTTTTTGGAATCGCATTTCTGAATTCCGTATTATCGGAAGAGTTTCGACGTTTTAGTTGATTCTGGTGACGCCTCCAATAGCCTAAAGATGTATGCACCTCGTACATCATTTGCCCTAAGTGGCGGGTTATTACTCCTGTAATCCAATCTGAGCCACGTGCATAGTTTCGTACGAAAACTTTCTCCTTTATCCCAAACTTTGATATTTTTTTAGTTGGTTTTATTTTATATGTCTCAAATAGCTGACTTAAAAGTGTACGTCCTGGACGGCCATGTATAAGCTCAAATGGTGTTTTACCATCGTTGTTTGGGGAAAATCGATATGTTGCTAAATATTTCACCACCGCTGCTTTTAGTTGTAACCCATCACTAATATTTTTACGAACAGCTGTTTTAAAAGTTTGAACAAACCTTTCAGCAAGGCCGTTGGACGCTGGATGAAATGGTGCAGTAGTAAGGTGTTTTATACCGTTCTGGTTGCAAAATCTTTTGAAAGAATCAGCCGTCAATTGTGGCCCATTGTCGCTGACTAAAGTTTCAGGCAACCCTTCGATTGCAAATATTGCTGAAAGAGCCGATATCGTATCGGCTGTAGTTGTTGTACTGAGTTGTGTTACATAAGGGAACTGGGAGAAGGCATCGACGCAAATTAGCCACATAGATCCGAATATTGGCCCGGCAAAATCTATATGCACTCTTTCCCATGGACGACACGTAACTGGCCAGCTATTATAATGATTTGAAGGTGCAGAATTTGTTACTTTACAGGTATCACAATTGGCCGCAATTTTTTCAATATCGTTGTCAATGTTAACCCACCAACAATGTTGACGGGCCAACTGTTTCATTCTGGCTATGCCCCAGTGACCGTCGTGTAGCAATTGTAGAACTTGAGGTTGAAGTGCGGTTGGAATAACCATTCGATTAAATCTGGTTTGAAGACAAAGCATGTTGTTATGAATTATAAGTGCTCTTCGCCTATTAAAATATGGAATAATGTCGTTGTCACTGGCCTGTAGTTTAATTGGCCAACCATTTTCTACGAACTTAATTACTCTTTGTAATGTTTTATCTTCTCCCGTATAATCAAATACCAGCTTCGCATCGATTGGTGTTTGAATATCTTCAATATTGTAGCAGGCTTCCTCTCTATCAAATTCCAAATCAGTTCCTATCGGCAGGCGTGACAGCGCATCAGCATTACCATGCTCTGCAGTTTTACGGTACTTAATATCGAACTGGTATGCCATGAGCGTAATTGCCCAACGCTGAATTCGATGTGCTGACATTGTTGGTAGATGCTTATTAGGACTAAAAATACTTACTAACGGTTTATGATCGGTTATTAGAGTAAAATTACGACCATATAAATATTGATGAAATCGCTTAACACCAAAAATTATTGCCAGGCCTTCCTTCTCAATTTGACTGTATTTAATTTGATGTATGTCCAATGTCTTTGAAGCGAATGCAATCGGACGTTCAGTGCCGTCAGGGTATGTATGCGAAATAACAGCACCAACCCCATACGCGGAAGCATCAGCGGCTAAAAGGAGAGGCAAATCATCTTGATAGTGTGCCAGTTGCGTTGCATTGATAATGTGATCCTTAAGTAAAGAAAAAGCTTTTTGCTGATCAGGGCCCCAAACGAAACGAACGGTTTTTCGGCGTAAAAAGTTAATTGGTGCTGATAAGTTAGCAAAATTTGGAATGAAATTGTGATAGTAGTTCACCTTACCCATAAACGCTTCAACTTGCTTAATATTTGTAGGGGGTTGTATTTTTTTTACGGCTTCTACACCCGACTCATCCGGCGAAATTCCCTCACTACTAATCTTACGACCAAGATACTCAATTTTGTCGGTCAAAAAGACACATTTCTGTAATTTACACCTGAGACCGTTACTCTGTAATATTCTCAAAACTTGTTCCAAGCGGTGCAAGTGCTCTGAAAGCGATGATGCGGTGACAACTATATCATCTAAATAATTTCCACAACCTTCAATACCTTGAAGTAATTGTTCGATGTATTTTTGAAATATGGCCGGTGCGCTGGCTATACCATAGGGCAAGCGTTGATATTGAAATAAACCCAGTGGTGTGTTGACAACCATTAATTTTTTTGATTCTTCATCTAGCTCCATCTGAAGGTAGGCGTCGCGAAGATCAATTTTTGAAAAAAAATTACCATTACGAAGCTTGTAAAATAAGCATTCGCGAGTTGGCAGCGGATACTGTTCAATATCGATTTGTGCATTTACAGCAATTTTAAAATCACCACAGATTCTTAAAGACCCATCAGCCTTTGTGACCAAAACAATAGGCGAAGCCCAGTCACTAAATTTAACTGGCTTCCAAATTCCGGTACGCACTAGTCTGTCAACTTCCTTTCGAAATGTGGGCATTTGTGCAAATGGAATTTGTCGGCTTCTACAAAATTTCGGCATAGCACCCTGTCTAAGATAAATTTTAGCCTTAAACTCTTTTATCGTACCCAGCGCTGGTTCAAAAATTGCACTGTACTTCTCACAAAGTTCTTTAGCCTTAATCTTATTGTCAGTGACGTTAGCGATTTGATGTATTTCAAATTTAAATATTTTAAACAAATCTGAACCAAATAAGTTGTTTCCATTTTCTACGTCTGCAACGACGAGCACAGCTGATTTTTCATATTTACCACATTTAATAATAGTTTCAAATTGACCAAGTACTGGAATCGGTTTCTGACCAAACCCAAATAATGTTCTGTTGCACTTAATCAATTTAGGGCAGTTCAACTGTTTATACGTATCAACAGTAATTATAGAAACAGAAGCACCAGAATCCATTTGGAAGGTGACAATTTTATTAAAAATTTTAGTTTCAATAAAAGCCTTGTTATTTCTACATTGTATATTACCAGTCACATTAAAAACAGTTTCAATTGAGTCAATTTCATCATTCGTGTATACATTCTGTCTTCTATCTCTATTACTCTGCTTCTTAGCACTATCTTTGTCATTGTCTACATTACTGTTGTCGCTTTCGAATTGCTTAGACATACAAACCGCCGCAATGTGTCCCTTTTTAGCACATTTATTGCATATCGCATTTCTAAATTTGCATTGTTCCCTTTTGTGTGACCGACCACAGCCAGAACAGGATTTGAACTTTTTATTTCTGAACGATTCCGTGCGTATTACGTTGACCGGGGTGGTATGTTCATCTACGTTGCCTTTTATTGTCGTGACAGAATTTGTTGTTGCCTCAAATGCTTCCGCTATAAGCATAACGTCATGTAAAGTTGGCTGCACTTTCTGTAGAGCTGACGCACGAACACTGTCATGGGGCGTTCTTAAAATTATTTGATCTCGGATCATCTCATCCACAAAATTGCTAGAGCAATCTTCTGCCGCGCATACAAAATTGCAATCTCTGGCCAAACCACGCAAATCAGCAACCCATTCTCTATATCTTTGATGTGGCAACATGTCTCTTTTCAAAAATTCATAGCGTGCCGCGACTACA